>JALMQS010000131.1:954857-973821 GCA_024734495.1 Forficula auricularia | reverse complement strand
CGAAACGTCAAAAATCCAATATAGAATGATTATTCCTCAAGTACTAGATGAGAATCAATCGCTATTTTTGGTTTAAAGTCGATTTCTCTATGTCTTCAACAATGGTTACTAATAAAAACCGAAACGTCAAAAATCCAATATAGAATGATTATTCCTCAAGAACTAGATGAGAATCAATCGCTATTTTTGGTTTAAAATCGATTTCTCTATGTCTTCAGCAATGGTTACTAATAAAAACCGAAACGTCAAAAATCCAATATAGAATGATTATTCCTCAAGTACTAGATGAGAATCAATCGCTATTTTTGGTTTAAAGTCGATTTCTCTATGTCTTCAACAATGGTTACTAATAAAAACCGAAACGTCAAAAATCCAATATAGAATGATTATTCCTCAAGTACTAGATGAGAATCAATCGCTATTTTTGGTTTAAAATCGATTTCTCTGTCTTCAGCAAAGGTAACGGATAAGAAAACAACGCAGTTGCTATGGTTACTCATAAAAATTCCTCCCAAATTTTTAGCATTTCACAGAGAGAAGCCTATCCATTCTTACTTAAGTTAGGTTAAATGAGCTATATTAAAACGATCAAATGAATAAATTTAAAATTTTTTTTAAAAGTACTATCTTACTTTAGAGTAAAGTACTTTAAAATATAATTTTACTAAAAACTTTATTTAACCTTTTTTGTGGTCCCCAAGGTACTTAATTAGGATATTAAATTTCATCAAAATTGGTTAAGTCATTTTCAAAATATTTAGAAAAAATAAAAAAGTACCGAAATAAAGTACTAATGTTTGTGGGCCGATATGTACCAAAAACTAATCAGCGCTTCATTTTGTTAAACTAATGGTAGGTTTCCAATTTCATTTCAATCGGTGCAACGGTGTGGAAAAAATCGTGGGCCAAAAAAGCGATAACATCCATCCATACATACATACATACATCCATCCATCCATCCATACATCCATCCATACGCACGCACTAAATGAAAAAATCGCCCTTTTTGGCCTCTCGACGAGACCCCATGTAATTTTTGACAAAACCGTCACGTGTTAAAATTCAACCTATATGAATACTACAATTTGTGACTTTAATTGAATCCATGGGTTCCGTAGTCTTTACCTGAGGACCCTTTGAAGCCACGCTTGCCCCGAGAGCGATTACAATACTTTACCCATGCTTTGCATTGGATAAAGTAAAAACATCATATTTTAAAGAGAATTTGTATCCTCAAAAAATTTAGATATATATAAAAAACATTCTATTGCAAAAATCCCTAATTTTTTTAATTATTTGTTCCTTATATAATAAATTAAACGCCATACTTGTAAAAGATTTTGTACTTATGTATATTGAATGCGAAGCTATGATGTGCAGATTCAAGTGATGAATAGAATGAAGACAAGAAGAGAAGAAGAAGACATGAAGAAGGGATGGACCGAGGGTGAACCGCGACCTGAAATCGTGTACACCTATTTCCAATTTCATTTCCAAGTAGAAGACAATAGATGACAATTCAATGAATTCCAAAATAATTCCATATAATTCCAAAGACGGTGTACACCTAATTCCAAACGCGGATGGACGAAACACCATGGAAAATAAAACAGAAAAAAATTTCTATTAAACAATGAAAAATTACGTAAAATTTTCAAACTAGATTAATATTTAATAAATATAGTACCTATTTTTCTTCTATATTAGTAAAAAAATAACGATTAATTATTTTAAATTTAACTATAAATTATAAAATATGTTATGTGGCGATCTCATGATTTTATCATACACCTGCACTCTCATCCTGGTCATTTTATGAAATTGGTTTTTGCCTTATAGTTCCCTAAGGCCTTAAAGACTGCAAAATTTGATTCAAATCAGACATTAGGTTCAGATTAAAAAAACTCCCTCCCCCGTCAACTTTTGGCACGATTTTTACCAAATCACTTCTTCGTATTAGAAATACAAATATTTTAGCACAAGAAGGAATTTTATACGACTTTTCGTTTTTAAGTTAACGTGGGTATTTGAATACAGACAGACAGAGAATTTAATCGGTTTGTATAGTAAAAAATAATTAAAAAAATCGAACAGGTGTGTTTTGAATTAACATTTAATAAATTAATTAATTCAAGGAAACTACAAGCAGGTTACCGAGTCTAACATGTGTTTTTTGATTTATTATATTTATTATTTTTATTTTTAATTCTTTACAATTAAATCCCAAAAAAATATAAACAAATTTTTCAAAGAAAGAGGTTTTGGCTAATATGTATAAACAAAACAATATTACTGTACTTTTTGATTAATTAATTTAATTTCCAGTTCGTATTTAAGATTCGATCGTGCAGATTAATAAACATTCCTATGTAAATTAATATAGATATATTATACATTACATAATTATACTTTAATAATAAATTTTGTATCCCTAGAAATGATGGATAGATTTATCGTAAAGAAAAATAATATCATGATACAAGTTCAAGCGATAGCGATGAGAATAAAGAGGACTACTGCTATTTTATTAACCGACTTCAAAAAAGGAGGAGGTTCTCTATTCGATTGAATTTTTTTTTTTTTTTTTTTTTTTTTTGTGCCTATGTTACCTCATATCTCCGCCAATTGTCAACCGATTTTGAAAATTTTTTTTGCATTGGGTCCAGTCTAGCTTCCGATTGGTCCCATTTTTTTTTCGATTTTTTTCATAGGTATTAGACCTTTTTTATTAGGTTTGTTTAGGTTTGTTTAGACCTAACCTCTTTGTTTATGAACCGATTTCGATGGTTCTTTTTTTATCCGAAAGGGGGTGTCTTAGGGATGGTGTCATATTAATTTGGTCAAGTTCTGATGATATAATCACTATTAATAACATCACTAAAAAGAGAAAAATAAAAATTATTAAGAAAAAAATAAAACCGACTTCAAAAATTAAGTGCAACAAATATTAAAATACACTAAAAGGTATAAAATAATTATTATCTTATTTAATTACAACTAAACGACGAAATATTAACACGAAATTACTTTTTGAAGTTGGTGCCAAACATATACCTTTTATGAATCGCACTCGACGGATCTTACTTAGTACGTTTGGCGGGTACGCTCGCTTATAGGTATAGTTTGTTTGGCACCGACTTTAAAAAGTAATTTCGTGTTAATATTTCGTCGTTTAGTTGTAACTAAATAAGATAATAATTATTTTATACCTTTTAGTGTATTTTTATATTTGTTGCACTTAATTTTTGAAGTCGGTTTTTATTTTTTTCTTTAAAAAATTTTTATAAGAAAAGCCTAGCTGTTAAAAAAACATCTTTGGCGTACTGGTAGAGTTTGGGCTATAATTAAAAGAAAAAATCGAAAAAGTGAAACTTTTTCTTTTTCAGGACCTAAAATGAAGAGATGAAATTATTATAGGCTTAATTAACATATAGTGGAAATACAATCAACCTAGAATTCTGAAATTTGGTAGAACATGATACCAGTGGCGTAGAGAGCTAAACTCGCACCCGGAGCACAATACCTTTTTAGGCCCCCCCCCCCCCATTCGAAAACCATATAATATTATATGCAAAATATACTTGCAACTTAATAAATAAATAAAGTGATAGGCTCAAGCTAGGCTTTAAATTTGAGACAAAAAATGTAGTTGAGAAAACAAGAGATACTTCAAAAGATACCTATTATTTATTTTACATATTTATAAAGAAATATTTTAAAAACACGCAGTTTTAAAACAATAAAAAAGTAAATATTTATTATCTCTAAGGAGATACATATATTTAATAATAATATGATTATAATACATTAATAAAACTAATTACTATGTATAAATGCTTATATGCTTTTGATGAAGCAAATTTATCAATAATATCATCAAGACATTAGACCAGTGGTCCACAACCTGAGGGCGATCGCCCTCCAAGGGCGCAGTAAATAAATGGGGGCGATGAGTATTCTAAGGGGGGGGGGGATTAAAATAGTACTGTACAGTAGAAGTTGCCGGGTAAAATAAAACAATAACAACGTTTTCAAACTTTCATTTATTTTTTCAAACTTTAACTTAGCCAAGTAAATAGAGTGGTTTCAGCTTACATTATTTGCGGGAAAAGATTTTTTTAGGTATGGTGTGGGTATGCGAAATCTAAGTTTCCGACCTCGAAAATGTGCGGGACAATTTTTGGTGGCCTAAAAACTTCGAAATTTTCGAACTTTTTCCAGTTTCCCGCTTATAACTCGAAAAAAAGTTCATATTTTGAAAATAACCGTCCTATAGTAGTAAATTGAAGAGGCCAAAATTTTGCGTCGGTTAAAAAAATATCTAAAATTGGTCCAGCCTTTCAATTTTTAATGGGGATCGAAAAAACAGACCTGGGATCACTTTTGAATATCCCAAAAACTATCACATTTTTTGCAAAAAATTGCAGTTTTTCAAAACATCAACCTCATTGCAGTATGGGTTACCATTATACAATTAAGATGAAACTTTGTTTCAATTGTAGAAAAGTTAATCTAATTTAAAAGTATATAGTGTGGTCTTAGTCGAAAACGTGCTCCTTCATGGTCAAAATGGGAAAAAATCGAAAAAAGTCTGAATTTTGGGATAGGTATTCAAAAGTGATCCGGAGAGCAGTTTTTTGAATCCCTATAATCGAACTACTGGACCAATTTTGCATATTTTTTTACTCGGCGCCAAATTTTATCCTCTTTAATTTACTATAGAACAATTATTTACAAAATATGGACCGTTTTCGAGTTGGAAAAAGTCCGAAAATTTCCTGGTTTTTCGGCCACCAAAAGTTGTCCCTTACACTTTCGAACTCACAAACTGAGATTTCGCATACTCACACCATACCAAACGATCCTAGAAAAAATAATTTCCCGCAAATAATGTAAGCTGAACCACTTTTTAACCGACTTCAAAAAAGGAGGCGGTTCTCTATTCGATTGAATTTTTTTTTTTTTTTTTTTTTTTTTGTGCCTATGTTACCTCATATCTCCGCCAATTCTCAACCGATTTTGAAAATTTTTTTGCATTGGGTCCAGTCTAGCTTCCGATTGGTCCCATTTTTTTTCGTATTTTTTTCATAGGTATTAGACCTTTTTTATTAGGTTTGTTTAGACCTAACCTCTTTGTTTATGAACCGATTTCGATGGTTCTTTTTTTATCCGAAAGGGGTGTCTTAGGGATGGTGTCATATTATTAATTTGGTCAAGTTCTGATGATATGATCACTATTAATAACATCACTAAAAAAGAGAAAAATAAAATAATTTTTAAGAAAAAAATAAAAACCGACTTCAAAAAATTAAATGCAACAAAATAAAATACACTAAAAGGTATAAAATAATTATTATCTTATTTAGTTACAACTAAACGACGAAATATTAACATGAAATTACTTTTTGAAGTCGGTGCCAAACATATACCTTTTATGAATCGCACTCGACGGATCTTACTTAGTACGTTTGGAGGGTATGCTCGCTTATAGGTATAGTTAGTTTGGCACCGACTTCAAAAAGTAATTTCATGTTAATATTTCGTCGTTTAGTTGTAACTAAATAAGATAATAATTATTTTATACCTTTTAGTGTATTTTATTTGTTGCATTTAATTTTTTGAAGTCGGTTTTTATTTTTTCTTAAAAATTATTTTGGATCCTCTATTTACTGGGCTAATTGTCAACTTTCTTAATTTTTCCAGATTCCCATTTAAAAATGAAAACATGTACTCTTGTTTTTTAAATGTCTTTCAATGATCTTAGTTAATTATTTCACTTCTTTGTTCTTAAAAAAAATCTGTAAGAAAAGTACATTTTAATTTCTTTTCTATTTTATTTAAGAGTGACCGGATAAAACTGCTTTGGTTGTTTTTATATACGGTAATAAAATTGTTTAAAATAATAAAACTGATTTATTATTTACACTTTACTTCAAATTAAAATTAGGCATACTCTGAAAATGAAAAGGGGGCGATAGGTGCTAGTCAACATCCAGAAAGGGGCGATGGGCCACAAAAGGTTGGGAACCACTGCATTAGACTATTAGTGTTCCTTTTTTCCTTTTTATTTACGAATTAAAATTTATTATATTTCACTGGAACTAAATTTAAAAAATATTTTCCAGAAATCAATTATAATAAAAAATAAAAATTATCCAGCAATTTTTTGTTTTGCGGACCCCCCCCCCCCCCCACTCGCAACGCCACTGCTTGATAAATTAATAAAGATTGAAATCGAAAAACCGAAGATTTCCATTCTTTAGGACATAAAATGAAGAGTTGAAATTTAACTGCTATGCATTAAATAAATTTTATTTATATAAATAAGAGGATAAAATTTTTCAAAAATAAACTGATGTGGCCATCCACATAACTTTACCATACGCTTGGTCCCCCTTTTATATTTAATAAAATCATTTATAATCATTTGGGGGGGGGGGGGTCAAAAAATGAAAATCTAGGCCCTTTGGACCAAACTCAACCAAATTTTGTATACATAATCAGTGGGTCCCCAGAAGTCTATAAGTTCAAAAACTAACCCCCCATGTTAATGATAACTGACCAAAAACATGAATGTGAAAAAGGGGCCAAGTTCGGTACAAACAGCTTCCCCGACAAAAGAGTTAACAAACGGGTACCAAATTCCATAGCATTTGTTTAAATCTTAGCTATAAGAATATACAATAGGGTGCGTCGAAAAAACTGAATTTTTTTTCGAAAACGTTTTGGTGCGGAAAAGTTGCTCATTGTAATAAGAAGAAAAATGGCATAAAAAATTTAAAATCAGTTAACATCATTCGATCGCTCAAAGAACTTGAAACTTATGAAAAAAAGACAAAAATCACTATTTTTTTTTTTTATTTATAGAAAGTGGTGTAGGTTTTAGGTGAAACATGATATTAATTTATAAAGTAAAGGGTGTGTAGTTTCACAGTGAATGAAATAAAACTCAAAGAGGTTTATACAAACTCAATATATTTCAGGTTATTAGTCCATCATCAGGAGTTTACAGATTATAATTTTTAAGAAAAAAATAAAACCGACTTCAAAAAAATTAAATGCAACAAATAAAATACACTAAAATGTATAAAATAATTATTAACTTATTTAGTTACAACTAAACTAAGAAATATTAACATGAAATTACTTTTTGTACTCGGTGCCAATGCGATTCATAAAAGTTATATGTTTGGCACCGACTTAAAAAAGTAATTTCATGTTAATATTTCGTAGTTTAGTTGTAACTAAATAAGTTAATAATTATTTTATACCTTTTTAACCTACTTCAAAAAAGGAGGAGGTTCTCTATTCGACTGAATTTTTTTTTTTTTGTGCCTATGTTACCTCATATCTCCGCCAATTGTGAACCGATTTTGAAAAAAAAATTTGCATTGGGTTCAGTCTACTTTCCGATTGGTCCCATTTTTTTTCATAGGTATTAGACCTTTTTTGTTAGGTTTGTTCAGGCCTAACTTCTTTGTTTATTAACCGATTTCGATGATTCTTTTTTATTGGAAAGGGGTTATCTTAGGGATGGTGACATATTAATTTGGTCAAGTTCTGATGATATGATCACTATTAATAACATCACTAAAAAGAGAAAAATAAAAATAATTTTTAAGAAAAAAATAAAAACCGACTTCAAAAAAATTAAATGCAACAAATAAAAAATTTTTAAGAAAAAAATAAAAACCGACTTCAAAAAAATTAAATGCAACAAAGCTATTTAAGACCCGTATCCACTGATACCTTCGACCCCCGCCCAACCCAAAAATTCTGTCTTCTTCTTTTCACGATGGAGGGGCCAACCCAGGCCTTTAGGGGTTGCACCTTTTGGTGTAACTCCTTCTCTCATCATATCATAAAAAAAACAACAAATAAATTGTTTAATATTAAAATCCTACAAATGACAGATGAGAGGTAAATATATTGAGTTTGTATAAACCTCTTTGAGTTTTATTTCATTCACTGTGAAACTACACACCCTTTACTTTATTAATTAAAAATCACTATATTTAAAAAAAAATATTAGCTAAAATTTTTAAAATAAACATATTCTACTGTTTTATGCTTGTTTTATGGTTTAAATAACCTAAATAAATTAAAATCTGATCAATAATATACTTTTTTACGTTCGCGCAACATCCTAGAAAAAATGGAATTTTTCCCCACTAAAGCGTTTTTAATTAATTCGGTTTTTTCGACCCATCCTAATGTAGAACTTCCTTCAATTTATTTAAAAGAAAATTTGTTACGTTATTTGATATTGAATTTATAACTTGGCAAGTTTTACTATATATCCAACTAAATTGTTTGTAGTATAAAATAGAACAACTAGCAAAGCTAAATTTTAAGCTTTTATTAAATATCATCACGTTAAACGTAATTTATTAACTATAATAACTTTCAGAGCTATAAATTCAATAACAAAGAACGTAAAAAATTTTCTTTTTAATCAATTGAAAAACGTTATACATTCCTATAGCTATGATTTAAGCAACTGCTATTGAACTTGATACCCTCTTTAGATCTCAACTCTTTTGTCGCCGAAGCCGACAACCTCGAACGTCGTTTGTACCGAACTTGGCCCTTTTTTCACATTTATGTATTTGGTCAGATCTAAATGTACAAAAATATCTTAGATCCGCGGTGTTGAGCCAGAGGAACGTCTAATAAGTATATAATTAAGTTTTAATACTGATAGTTAAAAGAGTCATTTTATGTAAGTATAAAATCATTTTTATCGAAAAAAAACGACTGAGTGTCTGAGTAGCCGAGATTTGAATCTTATTATTATTATTTTTAAATCCTTGAAGTGATTAATAAATGCAAATTTAATTGTGTTTATTTATCTCCTTGAATTATATAAGGGAAAATAACTAGAGCTATTCATACAGGGTGTCCCGTATCACAACGATAAATCGTAAACAGAAGGGATAGAGCAATTTACGATCGGTCCTGAACGTGAAAATTCTTTTTAATAAGTCTCATAGTTTTCGAGTTATAGGCATTTTTTGAAAATGGTGAAAATCGCTACCCTGTCCTAAATATAGAGATGATGTGGCTACAAATTTACATATTTTATTATTCTAATTTTTGTTACGCAATCCTGAATAATCCTGCTATTGGCGAGAATTCGAAATAAAACAATAAGTACTTACCTACTATATTTTTGAAGAAAAAAATATTTTTGAAGGACTTATGTTTTAAAAAATTTTCATCAGCTAACTTTGATTCATCTTTAATGTAAATATACTACTTTCCCTATGCTTCGAATTGGATAAAGTAAATAAGTATAGTAAACAAGCATGGCAAGTTATTTAAAAAATTGCCCAATTTTGTCAAGATTTCAAAATGGTACAGCACTTTGTACTTACTTCCATTCCATCTTGGATCTAATAGATGGCAGCCAATTGTGATTTTCATAGATCAAATATAATTAACTAATAAATTTCCAAAGATAGCTATATAAGTTTATAGATCTTCATCGTCAGATGACTGATTCGAAATTTGAAAAAAAGAAATGAATTTTCAATACTTGATAAAGATGGAATGACAATTTGACAATTTCACGAAAGAAATTTAAAAACATTAAATATGCATAAGTAAAATTATCTATAACACTTTAGATTCGATTATAATTTATCAAAAGCTAGAAAATCACTTTGGCTTTTGAGCACTGATATCCTATTATATGGGTGGGGGTGGAGGTTACGGTAGAGGTAGGGGTGGCGGGCGGGATATGAGTGTGGGGTTCGGGGGTCAGGGGCCTATATATACTAGTAGATTGTAACTTGAAGTAAAAAGTTACCGAGCACCGCTCGGTGGTCAGGTATTTTCAATTATATCAGATCTGGTATAAATAGATAGGTATAAATAATTGAAAGATATATTTATAAGCCCTAATGAAAGATCTCAATTATTCCAAGATTGAAATGATGTAATTTATTAACATGATATGAATTTATTCAACTATAATTTATATTCTCTCAATATAATATTACCATTTTATTACTATTCCAATAACTAAATTTTATCTATTTAATATTATTAAAAGTCCCACGTAGATAAAGCGATATAAAAATGATACTCGTTTTTCTTTTGTTTGTATATGATATTATCTTTCTAATACAATAGATCACTTGAACTGATCGTTGCATTTAAGTAGAAAATAAATAATTACCTAACTCGAATTAGCTAGAATGCTTATGTTAAAAAAATCGATTTTAAAATCTTTTCTTTATTTTCTGACTTTTGTATTATCTATTTTTTCCAATATTATACGACCCAAGGTCTTATGCTTATATAGAGTGTAAATAATCTATTAGAGCAATTACTTTTACTCACTAAGCTTGACCAGAGGACTATTATAGAAATTCATCAAAAAATTTTAATATTTGTGTTCAAAAAATCTGAAAAGTGAAAAAAATATTTATAGCATGATTTTTACTGTCTGCCTGGATTTCCATTAACTTCCATTAAATTCTGGTGTATTTCCGGTATGAAGAACTGATGATACAGAGTGGGGCATAAAGATTTCCCACATTTTGAAGCGGCATAAAAAAAATGAAAAAATTTAACTAGAAAAAAACTGAATATATTTTTGAAAAGAACATAAAATATTTTTTTTAATGTGTTTTAAACATCATATCAGACAATAAAAAAAAGGGGGGGGGAGGGTCAAAAATGAAAATTCTAGCCCTTTCAACCAAACTCAACCAAATTTTGTATACATATTCTGTGAGCCCCCAGAAGGCTAGAAATTCAAAAACTAACCATCCAAAAAAGGGGGGTCAAAATGAAAATTCTAACCTCTCGAGCAAACTCAACCAAATTTTGTGTACATAGTATGGTCGAAAGGACTGGAATTTTCATTTTTGACCCTCCGCCCCCCCATTTCGGCTGGTTAGTTTTTGCATTTATAGCCTTATGGGGGTCCACAGAATATGTATACAAAATTTGGTTGAGTTTGGTAGAAAGAGCTAGAATTTTTTTTTTTGCTCCCCCCCTGCCCTTTTTTTGGCTGATATAATGTTTAAAACACATTAAGAAAATATTTTGTTCTTTTCAAAAATATATTCCATTTTGTTCTAGTTAATTTTTTTCATTTTTTATACCTCTTCAAAATGTGAGAAATCTAAATCTAAATGAAGATTTGTTGTATTGATGAGAAAGTAAATTTATTAGAGTTGAAAGTTTCGTCGATCTATTTCGACTTTATTATCAACTTTGTTTTTATTGTTTAATGTCATGAATGAATTTATTTAATAAATTAAAATTATTTATCCTTAGACTAGAGAAGGAAAACATAACTAGACAATTTTTTATAATAATTTATTTTTATTTCTTTATTTTTCACTTTGCCAGGCTTTTTTCAATTAACTTTATTTAAAGGTTTATATTTTCCACAAATTTTGTTGATATTAATTCTCGATCAAACTCTCCAAACATAAATATGGTGTGCAGAAAATTTGCGCTCTTTTTGTGTACTTTTATTTTTAGAACAGTTAAAAAGTTATTAATTTTATAACATTTTCTTTCTATAGGACAGAATGTAACTACCAATTATCGTGTATTACAACTTACAACTCGAACATAAACACCAGGTAAAAGATCAAAACTTCGCACACCTTTAGTCGCAGCTTCTTATCATAATTTTTAACAGTTCAAACAAAAACACAGCCTAAGATTAAATCTTCAGATTAATAATGCCCTTGAAAGATTCTACCATGGTACAGACACAGGTGAGGCTACTGTTTTGAAAAGCATTCCCCTGGGGTCTGATTATCTGCGACCACTTTCAATGTCACGATGTGAAAGGATAAAAAATGAGAATGGAAAATAGGCCTAGAGAATTGACCATAAGATTTATTAACTAATATATATGATATAGTATCTTCAATAAATTAAGGAGTTAATATAAAAATAGGACAAATGAGACGTTTTAATTGCCAGCTATCGCATATCATTTACATCTTTATGCATTATTATATCTTTGATCTTCTAATAAATCGAAATGACTTAATCGAAAAACGTGAACTCGTAAAGTATTAACTGAAACTGAAGAATAAATTTTCTTAATAATCAAATAAAAATGTAATTATTTTCAGTGATCGATTTTTCACAGTTTATGAATAGAAAATTTCTGAAATGTTGATATTTCTTAAACAATTAAAAATTAAAATAGGAAGAAAAATATAAAAACTTTTACATATGTATTGTATAGACATGATTTGGCAATTATTTGAAAACAAACGGCTTGAGCTTGAAAATTATACTTAACAAAGAGGTGCAGTTTTTTAGTAATACAAACTTATCTTAACTAAGAATTTCTGATTTTCTACATTTTTGAACAGGATCTTTTGAAGTTAGAAAGGCCATAATATAATTCATCCTTCATTTTTTAGAAATAGTTACAAGCATTTTGCCACCAGAACTTAGTAAGACTTCCGTTTTTGAGTTTTAGTGAATAGTAAAATCTAGAGAGTCAGAAAAAATAAAATGAAAATTTGAAGTGATTTTTTTTTACGTTTTTAGACATTTCTCAAAACAATAAGCAAAAATAAATAAATATAAATATTTACTGCAGCCTATCGAATATACCTACCTAACAACAGAGGAAAAAACTAATTCATACAGAATGACTGGGAAAAGAACTCAAAGATTACTATGACATTTTCGCTTCTGTCATGGTGGATTAAATTATTCTACCTTAAACTACTCTTTTTTAGTGAGAAATATCAATAGAATTAGTATACGTATTTTATATGCGGCCCGTGTAGGCCAAAAGGTTGGACACCCCTGCTTTAGTACTTGAGTTGATTATCGAAAGAGACGTTCAAGCTCAAACCATCTAGATTGCAGATTTTTGTAGAAAAAATCTCATTAAAATGGACGACGTTTAGACATATAGTATATTTCAAATTTAGGTGGCAGCTTGAAAAGGTTAAGACTGGTTTACAATATGAGTTAATAAATGTTAATTTTAGTTAAGTACTAGCATGAGGCTCGCCCCCTGGACCCCCACCACTCGACCACTACCCCGGAACCCACCAGGAGCCCCACCCACACCACCATCCCCAATCTACAGACAAAACCTTAATTATATATATAGATAATTTCATTTAAATTGGTAACCCTGACGACTGTTTTTGTTGGGGAACGGACATAGATACATAGATACCTAGGTACAAAGGCAGGCACAAATGGGTCCCTCCTCATTCAAAAAATAGTATAATTTTAATGTAAATGAAATTTTATTTTTCTATGAAAATCGACTAACTGATGATAAGGGGGACCCTTACCTATTTTTCTACTTTTTCGAAGGGTTGAAAAAGTAATTTATTTTTAACTTATTTCAATGAAATTATATCTATTCATATCTATATGAAATACTCATCCAAAAAATAGTATAATATTAATGTAAATGAAATGTTATTTTTCTATCAAAATCGACTAACTGATGATAAGGGACCCTTACCTACTTTTCTACTTTCTTGAAGGGTGGAAAAAGTAATTTTTTTTGAACTTATTTCAATGAAATTATATCTATTCATCTCTATATGAAATACTTCGGTGGGCTCTTACTAGCCAAAGGGATTCACCTGTAACTTGAACACTCCCTCTCCTTCCTCTCCAACCACTTCTCATCCCTCCGCTTCTTTCCCAAATCCTCGAACGTCTGCCCCACTTCTGATCACCCACCACCCTAGTAAACCTAGCGCCTGGACTCCCTAGCCCTGGACCCTGCACTCCCTGAACCCCAACCCCACCCCCTGGGGGACGGAAAAACATAGGTATATATACAGGCACAAATGCCTCTTAGTAGACCCTGGTTATAGGTACAGACACATAAAGAAATACCCTTTAGTACCTGCCAACCCTCAGCCCTGGAGCCCCACCTCCCACCCTCTGGGGGGGCATATGTACATAGGTACAGAGGCAGGAACAAATCCCCATTAGTAGTATAGGATTTGAAAAAGTAGTAGAAATCGAATATTAATATTAAAATAATTTATTTATTCAACTGTAAAATAAATACATAAATAAATAATGGGTAGAATAAAGAAAATTCAAAAAGAATGGAAAAAAATTTCACCTGGAAGACGCGTGAGTGCGCGCAGAATCACTGGAGAGTCCTTGCTGGAAAACGTTGATTTTGGCATGACGGGGTACACAATTCAAGTCGCATGGGCTCCAGGGTTCATGGTGTGTAGGGAACTTTGGACACTGCAATAGGAGTTATTGTACCGGGTGATTCAATAAGGGTGACGAGGTACCGTATCTCAGGAACTAATAATCGTAGAAGTTTGGGAAAAAATCCTTCAGAGGAAATCGGCCAAGAAAAATTGCTGGAAATATTTTTTAAGTTCATAAGTCTACCGCTAGGTGGCTAAATAGCTTCTATCGTATAAAAAAATGCAATTTTCTCGAAAATTTTCCAATATAAGTTTAGAAATGAATACTCTCACGTTAATGCCACCATAATAGACCATCTTTTTGATAAATGACTTTTTATTGTAGGACGTAAAATAAAGGCGGGTGGGGATGCTAAGCTTTTATGGACTCTAGTGTCTATAACTTAAGTTTGACTTAATGGAAATTTGTTAACAAGGTCTGGTTCAAGAAAGGAAGGTTTGGTGAATAAAATAAAAAAACATCCATGCCATTCTAGTTCTTGCCGCCCTCGCTAAGGGGCGTGTTTTATAAAGTTAAACGTTTTATTAATTTTGCTCCGAAATCTTAAATGGAACCGTATAATTATTTTATTAGATTCAGAAAGTAGATCAAATTTGCAACAAAATATGTTCAAACCGCATGTCGATATCTCCATTCGTTTAACAGTTATTGCTTAAAGAATATTTTATTAACTAATTTATTAAAGAAACAAAATAGGTAATTGAGTTTTCAATTTTTTTTTAAGTTTCGTAGTCAAGCATGCCATGGACAAATAAAAAAACAGTTTA
This sequence comes from Forficula auricularia, assembly GCA_024734495.1. NCBI lineage: Eukaryota > Metazoa > Arthropoda > Insecta > Dermaptera > Forficulidae > Forficula > Forficula auricularia. Next base: position 958,855 of record JALMQS010000131.1, on the reverse strand, counting down.
AAACTTTGTTCTTATTTTCATTTAATCACAAAAATAATGATATAACATAACAAACAATAAAATAACAATTACAACATTAACATTTATTTGTGAAAAATGCCGTTTCCATAGAAACTGTCAACCAAGTCTTTCACGGCCTTCTAAGAAATTAGACATTTTTGAAATTTAATACCTACTCACAGGCGACAGAAAAGCATTAGGAAAAAAGCGTTATTATCATTATTTTTGTGATTAAATGAAAATAAGAACAAAGTTTTAAACTGTTTTTTATTTGTCCATGGCATGCTTGACTACGAAACTTAAAAAAAATTGAAAACTCAATTACCTATTTTGTTTCTTTAATAAATTAGTTAATAAAATATTCTTTAAGCAATAACTGTTAAACGAATGGAGATATCGACATGCGGTTTGAACATATTTTGTTGCAAATTTGATCTACTTTCTGAATCTAATAAAATAATTATACGGTTCCATTTAAGATTTCGGAGCAAAATTAATAAAACGTTTAACTTTATAAAACACGCCCCTTAGCGAGGGCGGCAAGAACTAGAATGGCATGGATGTTTTTTTATTTTATTCACCAAACCTTCCTTTCTTGAACCAGACCTTGTTAACAAATTTCCGTTAAGTCAAACTTAAGTTATAGACACTAGAGTCCATAAAAGTTTAGCATCCCCACCCGCCTTTATTTTACGTCCTACAATAAAAAGTCATTTATCAAAAAGATGGACTATTATGGTGGCATTAACGTGAGAGTATTCATTTCTAAACTTATATTGGAAAATTTTCGAGAAAATTGCATTTTTTTATACGATAGAAGCTATTTAGCCACCTAGCGGTAGACTTATGAACTTAAAAAATATTTCCAGCAATTTTTCTTGGCCGATTTCCTCTGAAGGATTTTTTTCCCAAACTTCTACGATTATTAGTTCCTGAGATACGGTACCTCGTCACCCTTATTGAATCACCCGGTACAAGCACATAATAGTTAAAAGGAAATCCTAGAAGTATCGAATTGAAAGATGTTTTCCAATTCCAGCAAACAGGTCGGAGCTTGTTTAGGAACAAGTCTGAGCTTGCTTTTCGAAACTCTCGCAATATACAATTAAGTCTATTCTAATTTATATATTACTAGCTTCAAGGCCCGCCTTCGGAAGAATTTTTAAACTCTAAAGAATGTAATGATCATCATACTTAAATGTACTTATATACATAATCAAAGGTAGGTACAAATAGAGCTTATTTCAATAGTTACAATCTTTAAAAAAAGTAACTAGTTTAGAAAGTATTGAAAATACATGAGTTTAATTGCTAACAAAAATCATAAAGAAAAAATATCGTTTATCTATAAATACTACTATATATAAAGCTGGAGAGTTTGTATGTTGGTATGTTTAATAGTGCTAAACTGAAGAAATACAAATCCGATTTGAAAAATTATATTTCCATTAGATAGTCCGTTTATTGAGGAAGGCTCTATCTAGTACCCAAAGTGTGCGCCGCGGTCTCCTCACAGGTGCACCGCGAGTCTTCATAATTAATTGAAGCAAAACATTTGACTAACTAGACAAAAAACAAAGTAAGAAGCTAAAAATTTATTTAATATTTATTTTTATCTCTTACTTACTATATTAGACATACTTTTACTTAAATCTTAGCTTGTACATATCTTTTATTTTTATTTTTATTCATATTTTTCATTTTTATTCATGTTTTTTGTTTTTATTTATGTTTTTGTAATTTTATTCATCTTTTTGTTCAATTTTTTTATTATTATTATTATTATTTTATATCCGTTCATCTTTTTCATTTTTGTTTTTGTTAGTTTTTATTTATTTGACATAGATATGTATAAAATTTTAACAATGCGACTACTGTAAATAGAGAGGGAGAGGGAAAATGTAAATATTGCCACCAATTGTATATTTTGTAAATTTCTTACCTGTTTAAGAGGAGGCCCCCTCCTCCGCGGCCAAATAAATAATATAAATAGAGCGCCATGGAAATAATCTAATTGAATGGGCTAAATTGAAAGTGATTTTCAAAGCGTATAAGGGTTTTAGGAGTTGGGAGGAAATAACGAATAGATTTCAGGAACCAAATTATTTAGGTAGAGCTGATCATAGAAAAAAGATTCGTAAGCCAAGATTCTTGAAAAATATCGGTTTACATTCATTTGTAGGATCTGGCATTGATTTGTGGAACAGTCTGTCTGTTACTACTTGGGATTATAGTCCTCTGCCCCCTATGATTAAATCAATTATAAATTTTGTCAAGTCCTAATGTCCTAGAGTTGTGCAAAATTTTATTTAGTTCTCGCAAGCAGAGATTAGGTGAGGTAGAGAGAGGTCATACCATCCTTGTTAAGGTTTTGACCAGGTTTCCTTAACAACTTATGGCAAATGCCGGGATGGCTAATGCGTCGCTTGCTCCTGGTATCGGGTTTTGCGCGGAATTTTTAAATTACTTTTTGTCTTTTGATGGAAATATATGGTCATGTTATTTGTTAATGAGCATACATTTCTAATTTTTTTTTGTTTTTTTTTTTTGTTTTTTACTTGTTTATTATTTGTTAAATTGTTGTAATTAATTTGTATTGATGTTTATTAATGTATTGTAGCTAGATTGTATTGATGTTTGGAGGACCTAGCCACCGAGGACTTGTGCCTCTAAGCAGGTCGAGAAATAAAGATTTATTTATTTATTTATTTGAAAAAGGCGCCGCGTCTCGGAAAAGTTTAGGAATCCCTGGTCTAGGCTATATAACTTCATGCTACGACCCTAAGGTACCTCTTTTCGGACGCAAGGTTACTTTTGGATCCAGAGAGGTTGGAAATGGAGGAGGAGAGAGAGTTCAGGAGGAGGAAGTCCAGGGGCGTATACCCTTGGCTAGCAAGAGACCTTTCAACTAGTTACTAATATTTTGTCATGGAAACCTATTAATAGATACTTATTAATATTTTAAAATCATACATCACTTACACTTCGAGATTTTACCATTACCATGCTTCCCTCGAATATTTTTTTTTATTTCATAACAAATAGGTATTTTGATTAAGTGAAATATTGTATGGCTACATTTACTGACATCTTAACGTTTCAACTAAGTCCAAGAAATTTCGATCACAGAGAAATTAGAGATAAAATTACCAAAAATAAGATATTACAGAAAATATTTTTATTTTTATTTTACTAACCATTTCGTATAAAATCTTGAATTGAAAGTGTACGCGATAATATTAATTAAGATCCTATAAACTGATAAATTATTAAGTACCTAGATATCATTGAGAAAAAATTATTTATTTTTTTTTGCCAAGAACAAAATTTTTTTTTCAATGATATTTACTTAATAATTTATCTATTTATAGGATCTTAATTATCATTATTATTATCCGAGTTAATGCACTTTCTCAGCTTGCGCTGGAAAATTTTCACCTATCCCTTCAGATCTTATTTAGGATTAGGCTCGGTCGATGTGGAAAGAGAATTCACTCTGGCCCACATGATCCTCCGGATAATCTTCAATTATTGAGAAACTTGCGCACGTTTGTAATAAAGTTGCCTTCTGTGCATGCTTCAAGATGGTGTTTGGCAAGTTTCTCAATGTTCTTATTAAAGTTGATAGAGACAACCCCCTCAACGAATATCACTAATGGGTAGCTGGAGACCCTATCCAGTTTCGAGATCTTTTTAATTTGCCAGGCGAGTTCCTCATATTTGTTCTTTTTCTCTGCCTCTGTCCTTTTGATGTTGTGTGTCAGAGGAACAGCGATATCAATGAGTATCCCTGAACTTGTGTTAAAATCTATTAGAAGAATATCGGGTCCGTTATAAGAGATGGTTCTATCAGTTAACACAGGCCTGTCCCAGTATAAAATATATTTTTTCGATTCTACGAACGGCACTGGCTCATATTTATAGTAGTGAGGTGTGTTCGTGTCCTGTAAGCCATATTTGATTCCTAGCTGTTGGTGGATCAATTTGGCCACTTGATC
>JALMQS010000131.1:942946-954757 GCA_024734495.1 Forficula auricularia | reverse complement strand
AGTTACATTCTTTGATATTAACTTGGCAAAAGTTTTATATCCAACTAAATTGTTTGTAGTATATAAAATCGAATAGCAAAGCTAAATTTTAAGCTTGTATTAAATATCATCACGTTAAACGTAAGTTAATGACTATTATAACTTGTCAAATTATAAATTTAATATTAAAGAATGTAACAAATTTTCTTTTAAATCAATTGAAGAACGTTGTAGATCCCTATATATATATCTACTCTTATTAAACGAGCAAAAATTGTATAGGTATTTATTTGTTTGTATATATATTTGTTTGTATCTTGGTTCTATTTTGAAAATCGACTCTACCGATTTTGATGAAATTCACGAGTTAGGGGATTTTGGGGTGACAATTCGATCTGTCACGGTCTCATCTTCGAGAAAATTGTTTTTGATGGGTTTTTTCGTAATCAAATTAATTATTCTCAGGTAGACAAATCCCATTCTTAGGGTTTAAAAAAAGTTTCCCTTTTCCTTTTATGCTCAGGCAGACAATGAATGGGTCGGGTAAATCCTTTATTCTCAAAGGCCTTGAAGAAGTATTGTGATTGTGGTTTAAAATATATGTTGTTCAACATAAACGTTAGAAATATTAATAAACAAAATTCTCATTTCATTTAATATATTAGAAAATCTTTAAACTCAAAGAAATATTAGAGGAGTGCACTTGAATAAAATCAACACAATAAATATAATAATGTTTCACAAATGTGATGAAAAAATACTGAGGGGGGGGGGGTTAGTTTTATTTAACAGACACGATTGTATTGTATTACTTTTATTTTGTTATATTAACAAGCTTTTCTTATTGACGTACAAATAATAAACTAATAAAATAATGCAAATATTTGACCGGCTATAATCTGATCCCTATAATAATTTAGACACACACACACGTACACTCAATGGCCAAAATGGGCTATAGTTCCAGAAGAGCATTAAAAAAAATAAAGAAATAATTAACAAAGGATCTCAAAAATAATTAAAATTTGATTGTAATTGTGAATAATTTATAATTAGAAGTATTTTTATTTTTTAATTATCTTCAGGTTATTATTCTACGGTCACTTAAAATTGATTTATACAATAAAAAGAGAGCTCCACATCCACAGACGTAGTGAGGACGAATTTAAAAGAACTTAAACCCCGTACTTTTACTTTGGAAGAAAAATATTCGAAACTTTTCGTGATTTTCGTGTAGAATATAGTATCTAGTACAACTGAATAATAAGAAAAATGAGCAAGGGCGGATCCAGGGGGGGCGGAGGGGGGCGACCCCCCCTATAGAGGCCCGTGCCTGGCGGGAGTGCAACACGTGCGTCGCACGCAGAGCCCAAAAAACGGCGGCCAAATCGACAGGAATTTATAACAATTTTGTATTTATCTATTTATTTTAATGAACTTAAAATTTTATATGAAATTTTAAAAAATTGAAAATAAAGTTCTATGTATGTGTGTGTGGGTGGGGCGGCGTCTCTGCCCCCCCCCCGCTTGGACAATTCGATCGCGACACACTTTCGAGATAAAAAGTAGATCTTATATACATCGGGCACCTTATATACATTCTCCCCCCCATAAAAAATTCCTGGATCCGCCCTTGAAAATGAGTGGGTTTTTTTCGAATTTAAATTAGGGTCATTTAATATTTTTTTTCATTCTTTCTCCGGAAAAATAACTTTTAAAACCTCTGTATTTGTTGCGAAATATGCAATTTTATGCAATATCCTTTAAATATGCAATTTTATGCAATATTACTCAAATATGCAAAAATATGAAGTATAAAATTTAACCTACAGTATCCTAGATGCATGATTCGGATAGATAATTGATCTCCTTGGTCGTATGTGGCGGCAAACAAAATATGCAATTGCATATATAGGAATCCGGTCTCTACGAGTACTCATAAGATAAGAGAACATTCAATCTCTCTACTAATGCTGAATTATAATGTAAGAAATTTATTTTTAAAAAATCACATTTTTAATAAATTTTCATAAAATGGTTTAAAAATATTAAAAAGAGTAATTAAATAGTTTGTTTGTTTGTTTTTTTAATTAAAAATAATAAAAAAAGTTAAAAACACCTGATATAATCTATATTTTTCTAAATTACAAATAAATTCCAATCATTAATTTATTTTAAAAAAATAATAAAATAAATAAATAGATTTTTCAAATACCTATATATAATATAAAATTGTATTAAATTAATTAAAAAGTCCTTCTAGTTATATATAATAATTATGTTAAAAAATATTTTTTTTTCATTTTTGCCTTTGTCCAATTGATATACAAAAATAAAATTAAAAATAATATATTAAGGATATACTATTTATCTATATATAATAATAATAATAATAATTTAACAACTTATAAAATATATCTATAATTTAAAATTGAAATTTTTACATTTTTAAAAAAATAAAATAAAATTACAAAAAAATATAATATTTATATAACATCATTTGTAGTAATTAATAAATTGCACATAAACTTCAAAATAAAGAATAATAATATTGTAAAAATATGTAGGTAGGTATAATATGGTATAATATAATAAAATAAGAGAGAAAGAGAAAGAAAATAAATAAGTATTATATATAAGTGAGAAAAAAAGTAAAAAAAGCAGAGCATAATTTGAGAAAATTGATTTTCAGTCAGAATACAATTTATTTATTTATTTATTTAAATATAATAAATTAATTTATAAGTACGTTCAAGAGTTTCCCAAAAAAAAAAAATAAAGAAACAAAAAAATAAATTTAATTCTCAAAATAATAAAATTATTCGTTCCAATTTAGGCGAATTTATTACACGTATTTCGGTTATACTTTCTTAACGGGGACCCCCAAATTTGGAGAAGTTTTCGATGAATTGTTGAAAAATTAAACCACTTGTTTCCATATAAAAATGTTTTTCCCAAAGGCGAGTTTCTACAAAGAAACTTTAATATATAGAAAATTATTGGACTTGTACATTCAGCGAAATTGATCCCTGTACTTGACTAATGATAACCATTATATTATAATTATATGCTTAATTATGATAATTGTGATGTTTATTTTTTGTTCAAACTCTGATGAAGTTGGTATATGTCACCGGAAGTTCAGCATTTTTTACTTTACCATACAGGGTGGTTTTTGTGCTTCTTTTTTTCGAAATATCTCAAAAACTGCTGAAACTATTTTGATTAAAAAAAATTGGGCGAAACCATGGCATTTCGGTCTACAAAAAATCCCTAATTAGTGAACATTGAAAAAATTATATTTTTCGAGATAATAATTGTTTTGTCAAAATGTCTGTCAGTTAGTCTGTGCGTTATCAAATTTTGTGGACGAGCTAGCTCAAAAACTAATGTGAATATCAAAACCAAATTTCACATGTAGTTTTGGTCCATTGAGATTAAGACTTGATTCGATTTTGGTGCATTTTGACCCAAAATTAAGAGGGGCAGGGGGGTTAAAATTATAATATTTTCAAACTAAAAAAAACAAGAAAAATGAAATATACTATTAAATACCTATATTTTTTTTTCTGGTGCCAAAATTAGGGGGAGTGTCAAAAAATAAAAATCTAGGCCATTTGAGCAAACTCAACCAAATTTTGTATACATATCAGTGGGCCCCCAGAACACTAAAAATGCAAAAACAAACCGCCAAAAATGGGGGGTGGGGGTCAAAAAATGAAAATCTAGGCCCTTGGACCAAACTCAGCCAGAAGTGTATGGTAAAGTCAAGTGGATTTATTTTAATTCATCAATATCAAACCAGTTATTATAATACTTTTACCATAAATTTTAATTTTTATTTTAATTTTACTTTTGAATTTTTTTATTGAATTTTAAAAATTATACATCCTTTTTTTTTATTCTTTATGTCTTTTATAAAATTAGATTTCCATTACCTTAGTTTACCCAGGTAACACACAATATCCCCAGAATATTCTAAGAAGTTATTTAAAGGACATATATATGTATATATTCCATTTATCTCCAAGAGATCCACAGAATATTTAAATGGGATTTAATCTTCTGAGAATATTCTTTTCCGAATATTCCAAGAATGCGCAACTAGGAATATTCCGGGAAAGGGAATTTAATGTCCTACACGAATATTTTAGTTCTAAGAATATTCCCAGAATATCTACGAAGATTGAAAGATTATTCACAGGATATTCCAATGTCCAGAGAAGATATTATCAGAATATTTATAGATTATTCTTGTGCTACCTGAGTATATCTTTTGTAATAAATAATTAAAATAAAATTGAGTTGCTAGGCAACAATTGGTAAACAAAACAATATATAGGTATATTATTTGACTATCGTGTACCGGAATAACTAGCCAGTGAACCCATTTTTTTTTTTTTTAATATAATCGATATAGTCAAAAATCTCCTGTCATTTACTGAAAAGTCAGGTGGAAATCGGTCCATTCGGTTTATGTATATATTTATCATAACATAAGCTACAATTGTATATAATAGTATCAGTAGAAGGGGTTTTTAATCTAGGGGGGGGGCTCCTCCATTTTCGCAAATCCACAATTAAGTATAATCAGGATACAAAATGGAAAATTTCCCGGACCGGAACTCGGCCAAATCGCAAGGTATATTTCAAAAAAGAAAAAAGAAAATTGATAAAAATATCATTTTGAAAAAAATTAATCATTGTTTTAGTGAATAAAATTTTAATTTCATTCATTTTTAAAGAATATACAAACTGTTAAATAGGATATGAAAAAGTTTGCTGTACTGTTAAATTATTGGATAAAAAATACTTGGTAGTTTTCACATTAAGATTTAAAAAATAAAACGAATTTATTTTTGGAGAGACTTTAATCTCGATTTATATATTTCGGGTGGCTAACCCATCATCAGGAGCAACAGAAAGTTACTTATATATAAATCGAGATTAAAGTCTCTCCAAAAATAAATTCGTTTTATTTTAATATCTTAATGTGAAACCTACCAAGTATTTTTTATCCAATAATTTAAAAAATGTTTCACCAAGTACCAACACCAAATTCCTTAAAAACTGTACTGTTAAAGTTCTTAGATTTACAAACCAAAACAATTTCGTCTATATGTAGGTTACACATATTTAATTAAAATTCGTGGATCGAAACGTTAATTTTATTAATTTCTTGATTAGTTTTTGAGAATATTTTATTTTAATATATAACTAAATATAACTAAACTTCTTGAGGATACAAATTCTCATTTAAACAGGTGTTGGTTTTATTCTTTTTTGACAAAAAAGCACATTTTTATAATTTATTTTTCTTTATTTTATTTTATTGTTACCAGGAACGTTTCGACATTTTCTAATATGTCATCATCAGTCTAAAACATTTCATCATTCACAATTTTTATACAATGAATTTAAAAGATGAAATGTTTTAGGCTGATGATGACATAATAGAAAATGTCGAAACGTTCCTGGTAACAATAAAATAAAATAAAGAAAAATAAATGATAAAAATGTGTTTTTTTGTCAAAAAAGAATAAAACCAACACCCATTTAAATGAGAATTTGTATCCTCAAGAAGTTTAGTTATATTTAGTTAATTTTATTATTCAATTATTGTTTAAAAAGTAGTATATATGATTTAAATAAAATTTCCAATAATCTTGAATAATTTCGCATCAGTAGCAGCGTTTCGGTTTGTTCCGGTTCAATCCAAGCCCCCTGGCTATTAATCAATTGATAGGCCAATAGAAATAATTTTAAATCTATTTTTTAACTACCAACAAACACGTATTAAGCTAAGCAACCTTTTCTTTTAATTTCAAAATGAATTATCATAAAAAGCAAAAAATAAAATGAATGAAAATAGAAGCGTGTGGGCTCAAGTTAAAAATAAAACAAGCCCAAAGGCTCAAAAATTGAAATTAAAAACAATTATAAGAACACAATTAAGTATTAAAAAAAAAAGTGCATGTAATATAGTAGGAGCACAAAAAGTGAATCTTCTCCGCCGTTATAAATACAATTATATATAAAGTTAAATTAAATAATATAAATATTTTATATTACGATAATATAATTTAAACGAATAAATTCTTCACCATACTCTGTATTATAAAGTTTAACAAAAGGTTTATTTTTCTCGGATCAAAATTAGATATGGAAAAATTAATTTAAAAAAAAAAATGTTATTAAGAAAAAGCTTTTTTGAAATTCGTGATTGTTTAACAGTTTCTTATTATAAAACAAACAATATTATAATTTATTAAAAGAGAAAGAATTTAATTTTTAGGACAAATTCTAAGATTTTAGTAGAAATATGTTTTATATTGCGATATCAGAGGGGATTCATCCCCTCAGGAGCAGGCCCGTGCTGGATACCTCTGAAGGGCGGGGGACAAAGTAGGGTGATGGGGCGCTATGGGGGTCCGGAAAATTTTTGAAAATCTAACCTGGATTCAAAAATATTCAAAATTTGGCATATTTTTACTACAAATTTATTTTTTAAAAATACATATGTTTTTGTGAAACAAGAAATTGAAAGTTCTTTTACTAAATCATTACGTTTTAACTTCAAAAAATTACAAAATTACAAATTATTATACTAAAACAGTAATAGACGCGCCATTTCTGAGCTGGTTTCACACTGGCGAGATTTCCGAGAGTATTTCTAAGAAATTGATTTTCAAATTAACAAAAATTGAAAAAATCTAGCCCATTTCAGCAAACTCAACCAAATTTTGTATTCATAATCAGTGGACCCCCAGAAGTCTAAAAATGCAAAAAAACTAACCGCCCAAAATGTGGGGGGGGGGGCCAAAAAATGAAAATCTAGGTCCTTGTACCAAACTCAACCAAATTTTGTATACATAATCAATGGGCCCCCAGGAGTCTGAAAATGGAAAAACTAACCCCCTTCCCCTGCATGATTATAAATAATTTTATTAAATATTAAATATAAGTGAGGGGCCAGGTTGTATGGTAAAGTCAAGTGGATGGCCACATCAGAACACGTCAGCTTATTTTAAACAAAAACAGCAAAATGCAAACTTTGTTTCTGCTCTCCTTGAAAAGTATCCAATTTTGAGTTTACGTTCCTCTGGTTCTGGGCCATCGATACCATATGTGCATATATTACACAACTCTACAAAAAAAAATTTTTCCTTGTCCTAAAGTTGATTTCATGATTTTTCTATTCATTGTGCACCAAAATAAAGGAAAAGTACCTATATTCCGTATAAAGTTTGCTTTTGTAGTGGTTATAATAATAATAAACGACGAAAAAGGCCATTTTGACCTATTTTCGAGTCCCATTAGATATTAAACAGCAATATTTGAAATAAAAATATTTTGTTGACGTAATAGAAAACAGTTTCCTCTTTGATTTTCAAATTATCACTTGTTTTTAGCTCAATTAGAACTCGAGTTATAACTAAAAAAGTAAGACCATATATTTTTATATATGTTTATTATCCTTTATAATCACCTAGTTTTAGTTTTTTAGTTATAACTCGAGTTCTAATTGAGCTAAAAACAAGGCGTAATTTGAAAATCAAAGAGGAAGCTGTTTTCTATTACTTCAACAAAATATTGTGATCTCAAATATTCCTGTTTAATATCTAATGGGACTAGAAAATATGTCAAAATGGCCTTTTTCGTCGTTTTGACCAATAATATCGATAATATCCCCAAAACAAGAGCTAATAGGTAATTTTTATGGTGATTTTTTAATTCAGCAGGTGGAAATACATAAGAATCAGCTATTTTTGAGCCCGAGACATTTTCATTGTTGCGCAGTGTTATTATATAAAATGTGAAAATCGGTATATTTGTGTTGTCAAAATGTTTAAACTAGTCTAGAAAAATGCATGAAATTTAACATACCTATAAATTATGTAGACATTAAAATATTAAAAATACCGACATAATGAATTTATAATTATTTATTTTAGTTTTTGTTTGTTTATTTTTAACAATTGATTAAATAATAATAATGCTAACAGGTGTTATAAATAAAACTTATGGTTGAGTTTTTTCGTCACAACCTTGAGAATTTTACACTCTCTTAATGCGGCTAGAGAAGTTTCACTTCAAAAAAAAAAAAATTAAATAAATATAATTTACATTTTAACTTAAGATTAAATCAAAATGTTAAAAACTATGATATAAATTAATCATAATATATTAATTTTTAACATATTCGATAAAACGAATATATTATATTTCCTTTTTATTAAAAAATATAAAATATGATTCCCTCAACAGCACTTTATCAATATACATTATATAACATTTTTTTTAAGGATCTAAAAATGTCCACAGGGGATATTGGTTAAAGTCAAAATTGACTTTGGCATATAAAGTTGAGAAGATTAAGTTTATAAAAATAAAAAAATAAAAAAAATCAGTAGTTAAATAATGTTTACTTTAGGAATGCTGGAAGAATAAAAATCCAGTCTCTAAAAATCATAGGAACAAACAATGTTTCGAATTGATGTCTAATTTGAGCAAAGAGGCCATTAGATAACAAAAACACAGTGGGGGGGGGGGGGATTTTACAGCAGGCCCCAAGTGTCGAAAAAATTGCACTTTTTTTTATTTCAATTTCACAAAGCTCCAAAAATTGTATCCAAAGGAAATGCCTAATTTTTTTCTTTTATGTTTTTTTAGAAAATAAAATATTGCACATTTGTCTAAAAATTTTTGGCATAGGATGAAATATGTCTTTAAATTAAAAAGAGAACATAGAAGGAGTGTCATGTAAAAAATAAAAAAAATACAGACTGTTTAAATATTTATCATATTCTAGAGTACTTTAATTAGGGAACGAAGAAAAGATTTTTATATTATAGAGAAAAGAATCAGCCGGGATTCGAACCCGGGATCTTCGCATGTGCGCTGCGACGCCTTTATAAGAACCTTAGCTCTTATCCTCTCGGTCACTGATCCCTGAACTCAAGCTAATACCCGAGGGGTGAACCGCGACCTAATATGGTGTACACCTACTTCCACTTGTACTTCCAAATATTTCCAAGTACTTCCAAATATTTCCAAGCACTTCCAAATATTTCCAAGTACTTCCAAATGATCCCAAGTACTTCCAAATATTTCCAAGTACTTCCAAATGATTCCAAGTACTTCCAAAATACTTCCAAAGAGGTGTACACCTACTTCCAATCGCGGATCACCCCTCGCTAATACCTACCTAATGTCTATATGAATTATGGAATTTCTTTAATCTCTTCCTCGTCCATTGTTATCAGCTCTGTAGTGGCCTGACTATTTTTGAGAATAATTCCAGAGTACGTTTCTACAGATTATTCTATCTTCATCAGCCTTTTAATGTGCCAATAAAGACATAATATTTATCTTTAATTTTTGAATTATTATCTGGTGTAGGGCGTGTCCGAATGATTGAATTCTTTCGAAATTATATTTTTTTTTTCTCAAAAATGACTGGAACGTGGAGAAAATCATTCCGAAACATAATTTTTTTCTTTCGAATTTCGAAGGGCTTATACTAATTTCTAGTAGAGTATTTTATAAACATATAGGAAATTATAATTTCGTCATATAAACTCGAAAAAAGTATCATTTTGTACCCTTTAATTTTAGGTGAAAGTTGATAAGGGTCCCCCCTTATCATCAGTTTTCCAATTTTTTTAGAAAATAAATATTTGAATTTCGAAGGGCTTATACTAATTTCTAGTAGAGTATTTTATAAAGATATAGCAAATTATAATTTCGTCATATAAACTCGAAAAAAGTATCATTTTGTACCCTTTAATTTTAGGTGAAAGTTGATGTGTCTGGATCCAAATGCTCACGATAACTCAAGAATGGTAAGTTCGTTTTGGTTGTAAAATGTTTGTATTTCCAAATCGAAGAACTGATTAGATTTCGAGCTTTCTAGCTGAAGTACAAAAATCATCAGAAAAATTTGAATTATCAATTGGCTAAGTATCGAACGGTTGTAATTAATGAGCTGAAATTTGGCACATATGTTTATGTTAATAAATTGCACATTTCTGATAACTTTATACCCCGAACAGTTCTCTGACTAACTAAAATTTGAGACAAATTTCAACTTTTTCCTTCAATTTTATTTAATTCTAATAATAATACAATTATGATTTAATTTATTATTAAATCATAAAATTAAACTGTCCTAACGATTTTTGTATATTCTTCTTCTTTTAAGTGCCATATCAGGTCTCCCTGACGTTTTAGCTCCTCTCCACATATACCTGTGCTGAGTGTGTTTAGTTGTTTTACACAGATATACGGGACCTACTTTTTAACGCCGGTTCCGAACGGCTAGTGTGGAGAGGTTATTAGGCAATTATACTCTTGGTAGGTTGCCATTGCTTTCCACGAGGAGAAGACTGCAAATATCTGGTCAGCGAGCCTGGCACTTTAACCACTGACCCGCATTCGCCCATTTTTTGTATATTATTATTATTATTATATGGTTAATTGGGAATACAATGAAATAAAATAAAGATTTATTCACTCAATCGAAAACTGAAGATAGTAGAATTAACTGACAAAACGTACTAAAGATTACAATAAATATTTAAACGACATGCTGATACTTTTTTTTTTTTACAATAACATTTAATACTCATATATTCATAATAAATAATTGAAGTGAGTGAGAAAAAGGAAATTATAATAAGTTAGCTATAAAATCAAAGGAAATTTTTATATTTTCATTTGAGTTATATGTTATTTATATAGTATAATTAGGGCAATAATAGACTGATTGGGTTTTCCTCAAAAATAGGTAGAATTATCTATTTTACTAGCTTATTTTATTAAAAGAATAGAAAAAGTAAACTTCGGAAATTTGATTAATAAAATAATTCCAACCAAGATCTGCATTCAAAAAAATCTTTCAGAAATACAATCGATCTAATTTAATATCGAAATAAATAAATAAATAAATAATAATAAATATTATGATGCATTATTCGGTAGAATTAAGAAAAAAACCAAGTTATCCGAAAAAAATTAACAAAAAAGGGCTAGTCATTATAGTTGTTCTTGTTTTGTTTTTTTGGTGCCGGGTAACCTGCTTTTCAAAAAGCCACATCCTTTGACTATATAGATATGGACTACTAACCACCCCTTCCTTTCCCTATTGAAGCAATGTAAACTTAGCGTACACAAGATCTGTAGCGCCTCGTTGGGCAATGGAGGAAATAATAACTAAAAATTCATGAGAGGGAATATAAAACTTTTTAAAAAGTTTAACTTTTTCGCTTAATATCAAAATAAATAGCGTATTTGTTGTCTCTAAATAATCTCTATATTAATCTTATGTAGAATTCATATTTTATTTTTCTAAAAAAATCATGGATTGAGACCACGGGGAGACCATTTGCATTCATTCCAGATTTTTTTGAGGGTGAAAAAGTTAAATTTTTCAATATCAAAATAAATAGCGTATTTGTATAAGCAATCGGGCCAATAATAAAAGTTAGAATAAATAAGGGTTAGTACCTGGCCACCGAGCGATGCTCGGTAAATTTTTGCTTCAGTTAATAGCTATATATTAATCCCCCCCGGACCACCATCACTTCACCCCACCTCCTGCACCCACCCACACCTACACTCCCACTACGCCCCCGAAACCCCGTACCTCCCCCTGGTCCCCCACCACTGGACCCCACCTCCTGCACCTCCACATCTACCCCCCGCCCACACCCACGCACCCAGTTTTTGCATTTCTAGCCTTCAGTGGTCCACAGATTATGTGTATATAGGTATATAAATAAATAAGGTATAATTTTTTCTTTAATTATATAACAATTTTTGAGTTCATGA
>JALMQS010000131.1:927752-942846 GCA_024734495.1 Forficula auricularia | reverse complement strand
ATATCGACTCAAAATTAAGGGAGGGAAGCGGGTTAAAAATTAAAAATCTAGGCCGTTTGAGTAAACTCAACCAAATTTTGTATACATAATCAGTAGGACCCCAGAAGTCTAAAAATGCAAAACTAACCACCCAAAATAGGAAGAGGGTTGTTTATAATTCCAGCAGAAGACACACTCTTTTATTGTCTCCTTCAATATTAAATATTAATTTTGATTATTATATATTTTGACATAAATTCAATTTATTAAATTTCTTCCAGAACTTAAGTGACTTGATTTAAATTTTTCGTTAAATTGAAGGGTTGGTTTTGTCACAAATATAATAAAACAATAATTTTAATAACTATTTGTATTATTTAATTGATAACTATACAGTTTCGGTCACCACTGGTCGACCATCCTCAGTAGTTCTAAAAATTGAAATGAAACACTTATTTACATTTTTTCTTTTTATAGAAAATTATATAACACAAATTTTTTTTTAAATAATTTTGAAAAAATTATTGTTTTATTATATTTGTGACAAAACCAACCCTTCAATTTAACGATAAATTCAATTATAATATTTTCAAACTAAAAAAAAAACAAGAAAAATGAAATATTCTATAAAATGAACCTAAAACAACGAAAATATTTTTTGCCTGGCGCCAAAATTAGGGGGGGGGGGGTCAAAAAATAAAAATCTAGGCCATTTGAACAAATTGAATCAAATGTTCTATACATAATCAGTGGGCCCCTAGAACAGTAAAAATGCAAAAACAAACACCCCAAAATGGGGGAAGGCGGAGGGTCAAAATGTCAAAATATTAAAATCTAGGCCCTTGTACCAAACTCAGTGTATGGTAAAGTCAAGTAGATGACCACATCAGAACTGTGTCAATTTATTGTTGTTTATGTTTTAAATCAAAATTATAAATAATCCGACATCTATGCATAAAAAAATGAAGAAGTTCGCTATTTATTTCTAGGCCCTTTTACCTATCTTGACCAAATTTGCACAGTTTAGCTTCAGAATATTAATGAATTTAAAAATGGATATTAGGTTACTTTCAATAAAAAACTTTTTATTGTTGTTTTGTGTATTTTTTTCTTTATTAAAAGGATGATGAATTATAATTGGTTGTGAATGAATTCAAATTTATGCTTCATGCTGAGAATTGTTGGTTTAGCTGTGGATTGACTTTGTGTTCTCTCTAGCCCGTTGGGGTATTATCCACAAAATTGTTGCTGTTGGATTCGTTGAGCAGGCAGGCTTTGAAGTCGGAATTTTAAGCTAATCTTGTCAGGTGAATTCCTCCACCACCAATTCACCAGGCCGATGTGGAACAGATTTCTTGAATCTTGGTCTCGTTCTCGATGATAAAGACAAGAAGAAATATAATCAGCAATTTGATTAATGTTAGTGATTCAGCTCAGTGCTATTTTGAGCCTCTCTATTATCGGATTTAAATAATCTATAGCAAATCAATTCAATGCATGAATCATCGTAAATACCTTTATGTACGATGATTCATGCATTGAATTCACTTTTTCATTTTTTACTTTATCCAATGCGAAGCATGGGTAAAGTATTGTAATCGCTCTCGCGCCAAGCGGGACTTCAAAGGGTCCTCAGGTAAAGACTACGGAACCCATGGACTCAATTAAGGTCACAAATTGTAGTATTCAATTAGGTTGAATTTTAGCTCGTGACGATTTTGCCAAAAATTACCAGGGATCTCGTCGAGAGGCCAAAAAGTGCCATTTTTTTGGAAGTGCGTGGGGATGGATGGATGGATGGATGTAATCGTTTTTTTCGTCCAGGATTTTTTCCACACCGTTGCACCGATTGAAATGAAAATGAAAACCTACCATTAGTTTAACAAAATGAAGCGCTGATTAGTTTTTGGTACATATCGGCCCACAAACATTAGTACTTTATTTCAGTAGTTTTTAGTTTTTTCTAAATATCTTGAAAATGACTTAACCAATTTTGATGAAATATAAAATCCTAATTAAGTACCCTGGGGACAACAAAAAAGGTTAAATAAAGTTTTTAGTAAAAGTATATTTTAAAGTACTTTATTCTAGAGTAAGATTGTATTTTTTTTTAAATTCCTTATTTTACCAAAATTTAAAAAAAAAACTTTAAAATTTATTCATTTGATCAGTAATATAGCTCATTTAAACTTGTTTAAGTAAGAATGGTTAGGCTTCCCGCTGTGAAATGATAAAAATTTGGGAGGAAATTTTATAAGTAACCATAAGCAACTGCGTTGTTTTTTGATCCGTTACCTTTGCTGAAGACATGGAGGTATCGAGTTAAAATCAAAAATAGTGATTGATTCTGATCTAATACTTGAGGAATAACCATTCTATATTGGATTTTTGACGTTTCGGTTTTATTGGTAACCATTGCTGAAGACATGGAGGAATCGAGTTAAAATCAAAAATAGTGATTGATTCTGATCTAATACTTGAGGAATAACCATTCCATATTGATAACTTTTAAGGAGTTCGGTGTTGGTTCTAGGTGAAACATTTTATTATTAGGTAGGTAGTACCTACTCGTATCTTAGGTAGTACCTACCTCGTATCTTACTCAAGTTTTATTATTATATTCTATATTGGATTTTTTGACGTTTCGGTTTTATTAGTAAACATTGCTGAAGACATGGAGGTATAGAGTCGAAAAATAACTGATTGATTCTGATCTAATACTTGAGGAATAACATTCTATATTATTTTTGACGTTTCTGGATTTTTAGTACCATTGCTGAAGACATAGAGGAATCGAGTTAAAATCAAAAATAGTGATTGACTTCTGATCTAATACTTGAGGAATAACCATTCTATATTGGATTTTTGACATTTCGGTGTTTGCCATTAATAGTCAAAATATCAAAAATGGAATGCAATAATTAAATTGAAAGTTTTTGCCGAGAGTAGCAGAATTTTTATATTGAAGGAGATCAATAAAAGAGTGTATCTTCTGCTGAAATTCCGCAGAAGACACTTTTTATTGTCTCCTTCAAGGAATGCAATAAGGTTATTCCTCTAGTATTAGATAAGAATCGATCGTTATTTTTGATTTTAAGTCGATTTCTCCATGTCTTCAGCAAAGGTTACCAATAATAATCGAAACGTCAAAAACCTAATTTAGAATTGTTATTCCTCAAGTATTAGATGAGAATCAATCGCTATTTTTGATTTTAAGTCGATTCCTCTATGTCTTCAGCAATGGTTACCAATAATAACCGAAATGTCAAAATCCAATGTAGAATGGTTATTCCTCGACTATTAAATGAGAATTATTTTTGAATTAATGTCAACATGAACTACAAATTGAAAGTGATATCTGATTAATAATAAAGGAACAAACATATTAATATTTCAAATGAATTTGGATAAAGTTTAGCAACGATCCGTTGCAGTTTATTTGGGTAGTAATAGAAATAATACTTAATGTAGTTTGATTTATTTTGAAAAATTTACATAATATGAAGATTTTTTTTACTTTCACATTTATATTCTATAGAATATAATGTGGAAGTATTCCGATCGCCTGCCTGGGTCCTGACTCTATGAGAGCTTCTATCTTTTATTATCTTGTCGTAATAAATATAAATAAAGTTAACATTTTTTTATATATCGGCAAAAATTATTTAATAGTAATATGAACTAATAATTCTTTGATCTTTTTCGACATTCACAGCTCATTTTTTTCTTTTGAAAATTGGAAAGATCAAAAAATTATTTAACTTTAATAGATTTTATTTGGAGGCATTTAAAGACTTGTCAGATATTAATTTGTTTAGAAACCATTAAATGATTTTTATTTCTATTTATTAAAAAGTTCATGATCTATACCTATAAAAATATGGTTAATTGTTGCTTAAGACTTTTATTGAAAAAAGTGGGGTTTTGAGGTATATTTAACCGCATTGGTATTTATAGGTAATTTTGTTCAAAATAATAACTAACCAAATGAATTCAAACAATCATAAACCTTTTATGATCAATTAATTTTTTTTTGCTCATCTGGTTAAATTTCAAATTTGATTTTAGTGATAAGAGCCGGAATAAGAGACAGAATTGTTATAAGCTTAGAGACAGAAACAGGGGCAAAATAGTATTAATTAGAATTTTGTAAAATATTATACATTTGTATCGCTAGTTTTACAATCATGCATAACACAATAAAAAGTAGCTTATCAAATATAAATATGTATATATATAATTTATTTTGTTTGAGAGTATTGTTTCGAAGGTTTGACCTTCACATCAGTCTTTTTAATTAGAATACTTTATCAGTCACCCCTTTAATCACCCAAATAGAGAGAGAAAATTCGTCTTGTTCTATAAGCAAGCTAGCCACAAAAACGTTTTAAGAAATGAAAATTAGAAAATTAATGTTGATTTAAAGCCTTATTAAAAAATAAAAAGTAGAAAATACCTAATTGAATTGAAATTGTAATTTGTCTTTTCACTGATTGAAATGGGACTGAAGATGACGAGACATCAGGGTTTGAAGATATGGTTCAGGTGTACTGACCAGTTAGTTTGGCATTTTATTCCGGCTAGTTAGAAAAAATAATTAATTGCAAACTAGGCGAAGGTATCTATTAACTAAATTTTAAGGGATTTCTCGCCACGATTAAAATTAAGAAAGAAATAGTCGAAAATGTAAAACATTTTCCAAGACTCGGTACGCCAGATAAACCCGAAGCAAGTAGGTAATTCTTTTTACTTTTACCATACAGAGTATGGTCAAGTATTGTAATTGTGCATGAAAAAAGTGCTTTTTTTCTCTTCTTTTTTTCGAAATATCTCAAAAAACGGCTGAAACTATTTGATTAAAAATTGAGCGAAACCATGGCATTTCGCTCTACAAAAAAGATCTAATAAGTGAACATCGAAAAAATTATATTTTTCGAGATAATAATTGTTTTTTCAAAATGTTTGTTAGTTAGTTAGTTAGTCTGTGCGTTACCAAATTTTTGTGGACGAGCTAGCTCAAAAACTAGTGTGAATATTGAAACCAAATTTCACAAGTACTTTTGGTCCATTGAGATTAAGAGCTGATTAGATTTTGGTGCATATCGACTCAAAATTAAGGGGGGTGGAGGGGGGGGTAAAAATTAAAAATTTAGTCTATTTGAGCAAACTCAACCAAATTTTGTATACATAATCAGTAGGTCCCCAGGAGTCTAAAAATGGAAAAACTAACCCCTCCCCTACATGATTATAAATAATTTTATTAAATATTAAATAAAATAAGAGGGGCCAGGTTCTATGGTAAAGTCAAGTGAATGGCCACATCAGGAACACGTCAGCTTATTTACATTTTTGTCTGATTTTAATTAAGTACAAATAAATATTATTTTTCTCTATAACGAGTAGGTATCGTTTTGGTCCAAGTGCCTAAGGCAAAAGGCCATTTATAGAATAATAAAAATAAGAAATTAATCTCTAATAAGTCTGAAACAGCTCTCGACTTGTATTTGGATCCTTGCAATGTCTTAGTTCTAAATGAAGAGAGATCATTTGATTTTTACTGAATCAAAAAATTAGCGAGCATCGCTTCTTCTGGTAGCCCACTGATTATGTATACAAAATTTGGCTGAATTTGGTCCAAGATTTTCATTTTTTGTCCCCCACCCTAATTTTGGCCCCCCAAAAATATATTTTCGTTATTATAGGTTCATTTTATAGTGTATTTCATTTTTCTTGTTTTTTTTTTGGTTTGAAAATATTATAATTTTAACTTCTAACCCCCTCCCCCTTTAATTTTGGGTCGAAAAGCCCCCAAACTACATGTGAAATTTAGTTTTGATATTCGCATTAATTTTTGAGCTAGGTCGTCCACAAAAATTTGGTAACGCACAGACTAACAGACTAACAAACATTTTGACAAAACAGTTATTATCTCGAAAAATATAATTTTTTCGATGTTCACTTATTAGGGCTTTTTTGTAGGCCAGAAATGGTATGGTTTCGCCCAATTTTTTTAATCCAAATAGTTTCAGCCATTTTTGAGATATTTCGAAAAAAAGAAGCAAAAAAACACTATTTTCATGCACGATTACAATACTTGACCATTTTCAAGCGAGACTTATAAAATAAAAATAGTCTTCATTATATAATGAAGAATTCTATTTGTTTTATGAAAGAAATGCAAATATGAAATTATGAACAAAGACTAGCAAGCATTGAATCGTTGCTACTTTTTGCTAAAGTTCAAAATCCCTGCTAGCTCACTGCAATTCTCTTCTAGCTCGAACCGTTCGTTGTCAAACAAATTGAAAAATCACTAAAAGCTCAAAAATCTTTTAACCCAATTAGTGAAAAAGTTTTCATAATTTTTATTTATTTTATTATTATTTTATTTTTTATTTTTAATTTTCGTCAAATCAAGTCTTTGAAAAAGTTATCTATTTAGTTCGATATTTTACAAATATTTTTTGAAACACCTGTTTGGTTCCTCAAATCTTCCCCTTGAAGAAGGGAAAAGTATTTTTTTGCACTTTTGAACCAAAAGTTTTTAAACTAGAAAACTCAAAATATTATCAGTTATTGATTTTAGAAATAAAAAGATTTTGACACCAGAATAAGCTTTCTTTCGATTTTTCGTTTTTGAGTTATCAAGGGAATTAGTTTTATTTTCAAAATTAAAAAAAAAAATCGGGCACCCTCCCGTCCCCCAAACAAATTCTGATTACGTCCCTACTGTTACTGACACTAACCAAGTCTATAGTTATCATAGTACAAGGAGACACGGAATTGGGAGTTTTCTAGAACAATCACAATTAATTGATAATTTTCTCCTGAACTAAAACTTGTCAGACTTGCATTTTAGATCTTTGCACGTTCTTACATGTCAATAGATAATGGATAGTCAGGATATATTATATCCGGAACACTTTTAAAAAATAAATTATCATTCCTCATATCTTCCTTTTAATTTCATTCGATTTAAACCTGGGCTGTCCAATCCGTGGCCCAATATAAAGTCAGAAAATTCCTTAAAACATTGAGATTTATATGAAGATACTGAAAAACATACAATAATTTGGCCTGGTAATTTTTTCTCTCTAAAATAAGATATCTGAAAATCTACTGTAAGTTTTTAAAAAATAAAAGTGTTCATTTTAAATTTTGTATCTGGAACTAGGATTTCAAGATTTACGAAAAAAAAAATCATTTTGGTCTATTTTCGACTCCATTTTCATTAGAAATAAATTTTACCTGAAAGAAAAATTGAATATTTCTGTATTAGAATTTTATATTAATTATCTAGCCAGAAAAAATATAAACAAATACTAATACATAATATCACTTTTGTAAGTATGTAGGTATGTATTTACATATACGAGCAGTGCAGGATTTACGTATAAGCTATACACAGCAATTTAGCTTAGGACCCCACTTTCTTGGGGGCCCCCAAAAAAAATGACCGAGTGAGCAATTGTCATATATACTAAAATATATATATATATATATACTGCAGCATTATTTGTCCCAATGCCGGACGTCCGGAACGTCCCATAGGTACTCTTCACTCCAATTTAGATAATAAGCCTTTTAAAAGAACTTTTGTTTATTTTTACAAGAGTTTGCATTTTTAAGTTTGTTATGAATAAAAACTGATTTTAAGTTAAAGATTTATTATTTCACTATCTATATACTTCTTAATTGTATTTCAGTTTAACACTCTAGACTAATCGAACAAACGCATTCGCCAATTCATTTATCCCTATGACATCTAGAGACTGGAACTTTCTTCCCCCGACCGTCTTTCCAGCTACTTATAACCTTCAATCTTTCAAGACCAGCATCCACAGATACCTTCGACTGCTACCCAATCCCTAAATCAACCCTTAACTTCACGTTACAAGGGTCCACCACGGACTTCAGAGGTTGTACCTTCTTGGTGCAACTTCTTCTTGTATGAATATCATTATAAAAAAAAAGGCAGGTTCAGCGCGTTCGCCGGTACCCGACCCCACGTTTTGAGAGACCCTGCGGTCTACGAAAATTACCCAATTAAAAAACACCGATTTTGATTAGCTTTTTACATAATAATGATAGCAATAGAATCCAGTTCGATATGCAGCGTTACACAAAATCATAAAGTGCTAGAGTTACTCTTTTATTAATTTACTCCAATAATAATTACTGTAATAGAAAATCAATAGAGAATTTTTGGTTTCATAATAAATTATTTCTTAATAAATTCATCCAAATTAGAACTTTTTGAAATAAGCATCTTTTTCTAAACATAATATATGAATAATTTTTCAATTTTATTTCCAAATAGACCAACTAATAAATTTGTTGAAAAGTTTTTATTTTGCAGAGTTGTTGAATCATAAAGAGAAACAAAGAGGTTGTCATCTGCTTGATCAAGCGTACAACCTCTAAATTTGTGTTTATCAAATGAATTTATTTTATCGGTCCATTTTATAATCATATCTTTTTTTAATGTTCAATCAAACATAAAAATATTACTAGGTGTACATTGTACAAGTATGAAATGGGGATTTAAGAAACAGATGACGTACCAATTCAGTTTCTAGGATAAAGATTTGACATAGATGACATTTTGTTGCTCCATCAACAAGTGTCAAACGCGCATAAGTGATAAATTGAAAAAGTGTTTGCATAGTATTGTTTTGCTGGGTTCAATATGTCGAAATTTGTGCCAAATAAGAGCATTCACGGACAGCATTTAATTTTTTGTTTTCATTCCAAGAGAACTGCTGTTGAATCATACCGAATGCTTGGAGAAGCATATGGTGAACATGCTCCATCGCAAGATACGGGTGAAAGATGGTTTCGGCGTTTCAAAAATGGTGATTTTGATGTTGCAGACAAGGAACACGGAAAACCGCCAAAAAGGTAAGAAGATGCAGAATTTCAAGCATTGTTGGACGAAAACGATTGAAACGGTTAATACCAAACGCTACCAACAACAATTGATCGGTTTGAACAGTTCGCTGCTCAAAAAACGATCAGAATATCAAAAAAGACAAAATAAGGTCATTTTTCTCCATGACAATGCTCCATCATATACGGAAAAACCAGTTCGCGAGACGTTGGAAGCACTCAGCTGGGAAGTTCTACCCCATGCGGCTTACTCACCAGACTTTGCTCCTTCCGATTACCACTTGTTTGCATCGATGGGTCACGCACTTGCTGAGCAGCGCTTTGGTTCGTACGAAGATGTGAAAAAATGGCTCGATGAATGGTTCGCAGCAAAAGGGGAAGCTTTTTAACTGGCGTGGTATTCACAAATTTCTCGAAAGATGGGAAAAATGTATAACAAGCGATGGAGCATACTTTGAATCAAGCACTTTTTATCATTCTTCCGAATTTAACATGTTTTTTTAGAAAAAAATCCCCATTTCAATCAAACTTGTACACCTGGTGAAAATAACCAAGAAAAATATTAGAGCCAGGCAAAAAAAATGTCTTATATTTTCGCGAAATGTTTTCAGGTATAAAGTTAAAAATTAGTACAGTGTAATGTGAAAATACATAGATTTGAATCGAGTTTCATTAGATAAAATTATTTAAGATTGGAAATTTATACTCACAGTAAACGTATTCAGATATATAAAGCTAAAATTTGGCGCATTAAAATCCAAAAATACATAGTTGTGTACCAAGTTTCAGGTTATTAAATAAAACCATTCTATATTGACAATTCATATTCTCGGGAAAGATTTTCAGATATAAAGCTAAAATTTTTTGCATTGTAACATAGTTGCGTACCAGTTTTTCAGCTCATTAACTAAAATCATTCCTGAATGGCATTTTGTACTTTCAGGAAACGTTTTCAGGTATAAGATTAAAATTTGGTGTATTGTAATGTGAAAATACATATTTGCGTACAAATTTTCAGCTCATTAGGTATAACTAAAACCATTTATACCAAATGAAAATAATTTGAATCTTATATTGGTATCAATAATTTTTTTTTCATCAGAGAAAATGAATAAATTCGAAATATTCTAGAAAACATTTTTGCAAACTGATTCTTCAACACGTTTCAACTTGTCTATGCCTGTCTCGAATCGTTTGAATTAGTCTCGAATTTTCATCATTTAAAATCTATTACATATTTGTAATTGGAAATAAGCAAATATGTTAATATTTCATTATACACAGATTTAAGAGATTATTTTCTACTTTTTGAGTTTAAAAAAAGTTTCTTTCTCGTGTCAATCCAAAAGATAGTTATATTGTATTACCATAATAAAAATGGAGCATTTTTTGTTGAAGACAGAATTAAAATGGTCTTAATTAATGGTGAATGTTGAAGAAGTGTTATGGGCCAGCAATTGAAATGGATGCTGAGCGTTTTATTGGTAGGAATACACCCTCCTAAGCTTCATTTTATCATGTTGTAAATCTGTTTAAAAAAAATACTAAATGTAAAAGCTATGAAGAAACTGAAACTGACCAACAAACGAAATTTGAACTGGAATTCATCCAGAAGACTTGCGATAACACTTTGGAATGTCACAGAACAGTGTCGAAAAATGATTAAATAATTAATTATTATTAAATTATTTATCTAATAATTAAATATTTGATCATTATTATTTGATAATTAAGTTGAATAATTGTTAAAAATAATTATTAGGATTTTTTGAGATATAATAATTGATTTAATATTTTGTTTATTTGATGTCGAATAAAAAAATAGTTCTTATGAAAGTTGCTTAGTTTTTTTTTGTAAATTATGAATATGAAAAGAAATATATATGATATATATATATATATATATATATATATCCATTTAAAAAAACATAACTTGACCTTAAAATACCCTTGAATCGACAAAAATAGCGTAGTTTAGTTTCCCCCTCCATATAAATAAACTTTTATTTGAAACTTTTTTCCATATAATGCACTGTTTTTGAGTTATAAGACTGTCTCAAGATAAAAACTCACTCTGGTAGTACCATATATATATATATATATATATACAATCGGTTTCTCGAAAACGGCTCTAAACGGGTCGGTGAGGTTGGCGGGTGGGGCGAGGGCGAGTCGAGGGTGTGTGAGGGTAGGGTTAGAGGTCCAGGTGGCGTGTACTATATATATTTGTATTTTTTTTTAATTTGAAAACGGCTCTCTCCTTTTTCATTTTCTTCAAAATTTGACCCTTTGAACCCAAATGAGAAATTTTTTATTTCGGGACCTTAATTGAATTCAAATAAAAATCGATCTTTTTATCAGAATTTTAAATTAAAAAATAAAATTAATTTATAGCTTTTAACTGAAGCAAAAAGTTACCGAGCAACGCTCGATGGCCAGGTAGTAATATTTTATCTGCGGTCCGAGACAATTTCAAATGTGGCCCGTGTAAGCCGACAAGGTTGGATTTAGTTAATAAAAAATGTATAGAAATGCTTATTTGGAAATTCCCTTGGGAAATTATTTATTGCAATTTTGAAATTCAAAAAGAAATTAATAAATTATCTGGCTGGTTTCTTTCCTTTCATTCAAGATTCAGTTTATTCTAGAGAAAGAAGAGCTTCTTGCTATCAAGACAGACAAAGGTAAGACAAACGCCATATGAGTACTTTCTAGTTTCCTAAAACATACTTTTTCCTGTCCTAACTACTTGTTTATTTAATTGATTACAAAATCTATATTATTATATAATAACGAGCTTTCGCGCGCCTTCGGCACGCCCTCGAAGCTCGGCCCTCCGGGCTGGAGCCCTGGCGGGCAGCGTCTCGGTCAAAAATTTTTATTCCTCTTAAAAAACCACACTCCAAATGTATACCGGTAAACTACCGAAAATACATCGTCTCTTAAAAGTTTCGCCTCTTTAACTTTTGAGTGGCGAGGTGGGGGGGGAGGAATAATGATCAATATATTTAATGTTTCTTAATTTAAAATGAATTGGAGTCTTTCATTTCAAAATTCGAGTCCAAATTATGAATTATATTTCAAATTTGCCTGGTTAATGAAAATCGATTGGAGACATCAGTTTAAAATCCGCGCTGACAATTATATTTCAAATTTGCCTCGTTAATTAATATATATTTAATGTTTCTTAATTTAAAATCTATTGGTGTTTTTTCATTTTCATTCGAGTTCAAATGAATACAATATTATCTCGACACAAAGTCCAAATCAAAAATATATAGTTTTAGTAACAGAAATCAATATACAAATATTAATGTTGCAATGGTGTAATCGCTAGAGCTGATGCCCATAGTTCAAGAGTTCGTCGGTTCGATTCTAGGAAAGAGCGTAATTTTTTTAGAGAAATTTCTCTAAGCGTTGTTACAAATTAATCTAGACAAATATATATAGTATGTACAGGTGCTCCAAACTTCAGATAATATAAATCAACTGGTTTGGGCACCACACGACTTTCACATTAGTTTCTTTATTTGAAATCATCATACCTTTTTCTTTGTTCAAATTACTTCAATTTGGGTTTCGCCCAGGCAGTTTTGAAAAAACCGAAAAAAAAACGAAATTGCAAAATACTAAAAATATTCAAAAGTAAACATGTACTTCCAGTTCTTCGAATTTAGCTAAAAGGTATCTACTTCTTCTAGCCCCTGGATAGCTTAAGTTTCAAATCCCAAAGCTCTGCGACTTTTAGCGTATACGAGATATGAACGATTAAAATATTTATTTTGCGACATGACTAATTCACTTTCTTCACTTGATTCCAATCGGAATTTTAACCTGCTTTTTGAAGAACTTAAGATATTTGATAAGGATACCGATTATTATTAAAAAATACCAAAAATCTTCAAGGGTGCGTTCCATTTGAAGCCCACAACGCCAAATTGAATGCATTTTGGCTCGGAGCGGTCGCGACCGGGCTTTCGCAGGCTTCAAGTGGAACGCACCCAAAGTAAACATCAACTTCTGGTTCTTCAATTTTAGCCAAAATCTTGAGGTATTTATTCCGGGTTTAGAGTTTCAAATGCCAAAGCTCTACGACTTACCGTAGACGGGATATGAACGATTAAAATATTTATTTGGCGACACTCCCAATTTACAACCACTTTCTTTATTTCAATCGGATTAAAATTTATACACGACTAATAACTTATGACACTTGATAAGTACACCAATTTAAAAAAAATCGTTATAGACATTTTTTAGAAAATCACAAAAAACAAAATCTTTCAACTTCCGGTATTCCGATTTCAGCTTTTACTGCTTCTAGCCTATTACGAGCTTATGTTTCGAATTTCTTTGCCCTGAGACTAATAGTTGGGAAAGACAGAGGCGTACAAGGTACATACATACATAATTACATACTTACGTACACACGGACCAATGGATTGGTCCCTTTTTGCCTCTGGAGACCGCAAAATCTGGATTTATGTTCTAAATCAAACTATTAAGGGCATCAATTCCTTCCATCAAAAATTCACAAAGTGAAATTAACTTTTTTCATCTTGGAGATAGAAGTTCTCATAGTGTCAGGACCCCGGGAGGTGATCGCAATACTTCACATTATATCCTAAATCATTACATTATATAGAATATAGGTATATATACCTATATGTGAAAGTAAAATATGCATATCTAGGGTGGTATCATATGTTTGTAAGCAAATTTTGTTTGAATATGTACCATATTTGCCCAAAAAAAGGTTCTAAGATTGATTTCCAAATTCTGATTTTTTTTTAATCGGTGTAAATTTGCCCAAAATTTTGTAAATTTGCTTATTCTTAACTATTATAGCAGTGTTAATATGTTTGAGAATTTTTTATTAATTTTAGTTTCTATTTTCAGATATAGGTACATACCTTCTCCTTCAGAATAGGTAACTTTTTAATAAATATAGCCAATGTAGGTAGGTATATTTACATAATTATTTATTACTTGTCCCGTATTCAGAGACGTTTCGGCACAGGTTATGTCATTTTCACATGTATTTTAATCAATGAAAAGATAAATTAAATTTCAATTCATAATATACTTTGTACTTTTGATTTTTAATAAGGCTTTAAATAAAATTTTCTAATTGTCATTTCTTAAAATTTGTCAATTGAAAAAATAAAATACTAATAAAAGTAATAAATAAATTTATTTCTAATTTTAATTAAATCGTGGTTATTATTAAAGCTGGATAAGTGAAAGTCATATGGTAAATGCACAAATCAAGTCATAATTTTTATATACCGGTACCCCTGTAAAGTTATAAATGCCACAAGCGATTATTACCTACCCCTAAATTGGTATATTTAATTTGGGTAGATAATCTCTCAGCATAAGTTTTATTATGTGTGAACACCTCCCCCAAAGACAGCCTGTCTGGCCGCCCTCCTGCCTTTTCATTCCGCTAAATTCATTCTCACCAGAATCGTTTCAACTTGCCCCACTAATCGGCAACAATCCAATCAAATATCTAAGGATTAATTAAAAATTATGAATCCCGTAAACCATTAGTTGTATAATATCAAAAATAACCTCAATAGTGTAATTCATCACTATCACAAACATATAAAAAAAAATTAAAATTAAAAAAAGAAAAATTAATAAGTCAGTCATGGGATTCTGGTGCCGAGAGAAATGATAAAATTTCTTAAAAACTATGAAATAACAGTGTTTTATTTTTAATTTACAAATTATGAAATTTTAATTTTTGATACTACAATTAATTTGAAAATTCAAAAAAAAAAAACACTGTTATTTCATAGTTTTAAGTTTTCCTCTGTCGGCAGTCCCCATGACTGCCATTTTAATTTTTGATTGAAACTATTTCTTTTTCTCACTCCGGATTTTGATTTTGAACAGGGTTTTATCATGCTGAGAGTAGCAGAGTTGTTGATTCTTAAGAAGAAATCAATGAGGCTGTCTTACCGCCTCATTATTTAAATTTAAAAACTAAATAAAAGAAGGCCATTTTAAATTTTAGATCTTGGTAGATATCTAGGTTTGCATTATATGAATGCTTCACTTGCCAAATCGATTAACTCCACTTTCTGAATTTTATTAAATTTTAATGTCAAAGCACTTAAGTGACTCCTAACTGTATATGTTCAAAACAAATTTCTCTAATAATAAGTATTAACACCACTAAATAAAAGAAGAAAATTACGGCAGGTGAGTTGTTACA